>CM075197.1:22891149-22898649 GCA_037577475.1 Chaunax sp. Z400
TACGACCTTCCCTTCCTGAGTTATACCTAAGTTTATTTTTCCATTGAAGTGAATGGGGTTTGGTGCGCCTATAATGAATATGTGTATCTCGGGAACGGAAGGTCGTAGAGACTCGGGGAGAAGCCTGGCTTGTTCAGAGACCCCGAATCATGGCAGACGGATCTTGGACCCGAGACTCTATGACCTTCCGTTCCCGAGTTATAGATTACAATGTGTCCCCCATTGGAAATGAATGGGTTTCGGATGGATTGAAAATTAGGGTTGGAGTCAGGGGGGTTAGGATTGGGGCTAGGGTTAGGGTTGGTGGTAGGGTTAGGGCTAGGGTTAGGGTTAGGATTGGGGCTAGGGTTAGGGTTAGGATTGGGGCTAGGCTTAGGGTTAGGGCTAGGGTTAGGGTTAGGGTTTGGGTTGGGGCTAGGGTTAGGGTTAGGGCTAGGTTTAGGGTTTGGGTTAGGGTTTGGGTTTGGGCTAGGGTTAGGGTTAGGGTTAGGGTTTGGATTGGGGCTAGGGTTAGGGTTAGGGTTAGGGTTAGGGTTTGGGCTAGGGTTAGGGTTAGGGTTTGGGTTTGGGCTAGGGTTAGGGTTAGGGTTAGGGTTTGGGCTAGGGTTAGGGTTAGGGTTTGGGCTAGGGTTAGGGTTAGGGTTAGGGTTTGGATTGGGGCTAGGGTTAGGGTTAGGGGCAGGGCTAGGGTTAGGGTTAGGGTTTGGGCTAGGGTTAGGGTTAGGGTTAGGGTTTGGGCTAGGGTTAGGGTTAGGGTTAGGGTTTGGGCTAGGGTTAGGGTTAGGGTTAGGGTTTGGGCTAGGGTTAGGGTTAGGGTTAGGGTTTGGATTGGGGCTAGGGTTAGGGTTAGGGTTAGGGTTAGGGCTAGGGTTAGGGTTAGGGTTTGGGCTAGGGTTAGGGTTAGGGTTAGGGTTAGGGTTAGGGTTTGGGCTAGGGTTAGGGTTAGGGTTAGGGTTTGGATTGGGAATAGGGTTAGGGTTAGGGTTAGGGCTAGATTTAGGGTTTGGGTTAGGGTTTGGGTTTGGGCTAGGGTTAGGGTTAGGGTTAGGGTTTGGGCTAGGGTTAGGGTTAGGGTTTGGGCTAGGGTTAGGGTTAGGGTTAGGGTTAGGGTTTGGGCTAGGGTTAGGGCTAGGGCTAGGGTTAGGGTTAGGGTTAGGGTTTGGGCTAGGGTTAGGGTTAGGGTTAGGGTTTGGGCTAGGGTTAGGGTTAGGGTTAGGGTTAGGGTTTGGATTGGGGCTAGGGTTAGGGTTAGGGTTAGGGTTAGGGTTTGGGTTAGGGTTAGGGTTAGGGCTAGGGTTAGGGTTAGGGTTTGGGCTAGGGTTAGGGCTAGGGTTAGGGTTAGGGCTAGGGCTAGGGTTAGGGTTAGGGTTAGGGTTTGGGCTAGGGTTAGGGTTAGGGTTAGCGTTTGGGCTAGGGTTAGGATTAGGGTTAGGGTTAGGGTTAGGGTTAGGGCTAGGGCTAGGGTTAGGGTTAGGGTTAGGGTTTGGGCTAGGGTTAGGGTTAGGGTTAGGGTTTGGGCTAGGGTTAGGGTTAGGGTTAGGGTTTGGATTGGGGCTAGGGTTAGGGTTAGGGTTAGGGTTAGGGCTAGGGTTAGGGTTAGGGTTTGGGCTAGGGTTAGGGCTAGGGTTAGGGATAGGGCTAGGGCTAGGGTTAGGGTTAGGGTTAGGGTTTGGGCTAGGGTTAGGGTTAGGGTTAGCGTTTGGGCTAGGGTTAGGATTAGGGTTAGGGTTAGGGTTAGGGTTAGGGTTAGGGTTTGGGCTAGGGTTAGGGTTAGGGTTAGGGTTTGGGCTAGGGTTAGGGTTAGGGTTAGGGTTTGGATTGGGGCTAGGGTTAGGGTTAGGGTTAGCGTTAGGGTTTGGGCTAGGGTTAGGGTTAGGGTTTGGGTTTGGGCTAGGGTTATAGGGTTAGGGTTAGGGTTTGGGCTAGGGTTAGGGTTAGGGTTAGGGTTTGGGCTAGGGTTAGGGTTAGGGTTTGGGTTAGGGTTTGGGTTTGGGCTAGGGTTAGGGTTAGGGTTAGGGTTAGGGTTTGGGCTAGGGTTAGGGTTAGGGCTAGGGTTAGGGTTAGGGTTAGGGTTTGGGCTAGGGTTAGGGTTAGGGTTAGGGTTTGGGCTAGGGTTAGGGTTAGGGTTAGGGTTTGGATTGGGGCTAGGGTTAGGGTTAGGGTTAGGGTTTGGGCTAGGGTTAGGGTTAGGGTTAGGGTTTGGATTGGGGCTAGGGTTAGGGTTAGGGTTTGGGTTGCGGCTAGGGTTAGGGTTAGGGTTAGGGTTTGGATTGGGTTAGGGTAAGGGTTAGGGTTTGGATTGGGGCCAGGGTTAGGGTTAGGGTTTGGGCTAGGGTTAGGGTTAGGGTTTGTGTATAGGGATAAAAAGCGGTATCGTACCCCCATCCGATACCTCTTAATGTGAATAACTTTTGATAGGAAGGTCGTAGCGATATGAAACCATGCTCTTTGAACACTAATTAGGTCACGGCCTTTCCGATGGTACCACCCACTTGTCTCTACGACCTTCCGTTTCGGAGCTACGTCACTTCCTTTGCCCTTACATAGCTGTATCTCGGGAAGGGAAGGTCGTAGAGACTCGGGGAGAAGTCTGGCGTGTTCAGAGACCCCGAATTATGGCAGACGGATCTTGGATCCGAGACTCTACGACCTTCCCTTCCTGAGTTATACTTAAGTTTATTTTTCCATTGAAGTGAATGGGGTTTGGTGCGCCTATACTGAATATGTGTATCTCGGGAACGGAAGGTCCTAGAGACTCGGGGAGAAGCCTGGCTTGTTCAGAGACCCCGAATCATGGCAGACGGATCTTGGACCCGAGACTCTATGACCTTCCGTTCCTGAGTTATACTTAAGTTTATTTTTCCATTGAAGTGAATGGGGTTTGGTGCGCCTATAATGAATATGTGTATCTCGGGAACGGAAGGTCGTAGAGACTCGGGGAGAAGCCTGGCTTGTTCAGAGACCCCGAATCATGGCAGACGGATCTTGGACCCGAGACTCTATGACCTTCCGTTCCCGAGTTATAGATTACAATGTGTCCCCCATTGGAAATGAATGGGTTTCGGATGGATTGAAAATTAGGGTTGGAGTCAGGGGGGTTAGGATTGGGGCTAGGGTTAGGGTTGGTGGTAGGGTTAGGGCTAGGGTTAGGGTTAGGATTGGGGCTAGGGTTAGGGTTAGGATTGGGGCTAGGCTTAGGGTTAGGGCTAGGGTTAGGGTTAGGGTTTGGGTTGGGGCTAGGGTTAGGGTTAGGGCTAGGTTTAGGGTTTGGGTTAGGGTTTGGGTTTGGGCTAGGGTTAGGGTTAGGGTTAGGGTTTGGATTGGGGCTAGGGTTAGGGTTAGGGTTAGGGTTAGGGTTTGGGCTAGGGTTAGGGTTAGGGTTTGGGTTTGGGCTAGGGTTAGGGTTAGGGTTAGGGTTTGGGCTAGGGTTAGGGTTAGGGTTAGGGTTTGGGCTAGGGTTAGGGTTAGGGTTAGGGTTTGGATTGGGGCTAGGGTTAGGGTTAGGGTTAGGGTTAGGGGCAGGGCTAGGGTTAGGGTTAGGGTTTGGGCTAGGGTTAGGGTTAGGGTTTGGGCTAGGGTTAGGGTTAGGGTTAGGGTTTGGGCTAGGGTTAGGGTTAGGGTTAGGGTTTGGGCTAGGGTTAGGGTTAGGGTTAGGGTTTGGATTGGGGCTAGGGTTAGGGTTAGGGTTAGGGTTAGGGCTAGGGTTAGGGTTAGGGTTTGGGCTAGGGTTAGGGTTAGGGTTAGGGTTAGGGTTAGGGTTAGGGTTTGGGCTAGGGTTAGGGTTAGGGTTAGGGTTTGGATTGGGAATAGGGTTAGGGTTTGGGCTAGGGTTAGGGTTAGGGTTAGGGTTAGGGTTTGGGCTAGGGTTAGGGTTAGGGTTAGGGTTAGGGTTTGGGCTAGGGTTAGGGCTAGGGCTAGGGTTAGGGTTAGGGTTAGGGTTTGGGCTAGGGTTAGGGTTAGGGTTAGGGTTTGGGCTAGGGTTAGGGTTAGGGTTAGGGTTTGGATTGGGGCTAGGGTTAGGGTTAGGGTTAGGGTTAGGGTTTGGGTTAGGGTTAGGGTTAGGGCTAGGGTTAGGGTTAGGGTTTGGGCTAGGGTTAGGGCTAGGGTTAGGGTTAGGGCTAGGGCTAGGGTTAGGGTTAGGGTTAGGGTTTGGGCTAGGGTTAGGGTTAGGGTTAGCGTTTGGGCTAGGGTTAGGATTAGGGTTAGGGTTAGGGTTAGGGTTAGGGTTTGGGCTAGGGTTAGGGTTAGGGTTAGGGTTTGGGCTAGGGTTAGGGTTAGGGTTAGGGTTTGGATTGGGGCTAGGGTTAGGGTTAGGGTTAGCGTTAGGGTTTGGGCTAGGGTTAGGGTTAGGGTTTGGGTTTGGGCTAGGGTTAGGGTTAGGGTTAGGGTTAGGGTTTGGGCTAGGGTTAGGGTTAGGGTTAGGGTTTGGGCTAGGGTTAGGGTTAGGGTTTGGGTTAGGGTTTGGGTTTGGGCTAGGGTTAGGGTTAGGGTTAGGGTTAGGGTTTGGGCTAGGGTTAGGGTTAGGGCTAGGGCTAGGGTTAGGGTTAGGGTTTGGGCTAGGGTTAGGGTTAGGGTTAGGGTTTGGGCTAGGGTTAGGGTTAGGGTTAGGGTTTGGATTGGGGCTAGGGTTAGGGTTAGGGTTAGGGTTTGGGCTAGGGTTAGGGTTAGGGTTAGGGTTTGGATTGGGGCTAGGGTTAGGGTTAGGGTTTGGGTTGCGGCTAGGGTTAGGGTTAGGGTTAGGGTTTGGATTGGGTTAGGGTTAGGGTTAGGGTTTGGATTGGGGCCAGGGTTAGGGTTAGGTTTTGGGCTAGGGTTAGGGTTAGGGTTTGTGTATAGGGATAAAAAGCAGTATCGTACCCCCATCCGATACATCTTAATGTGAATAACTTTTGATAGGAAGGTCGTAGCGATATGAATCCATGCTCTTTGAACACTAATTAGGTCACGGCCTTTCCGATGGTACCACCCACTTGTCTCTACGACCTTCCGTTTCGGAGCTACGTCACTTCCTTTGCCCTTACATAGCTGTATCTCGGGAAGGGAAGGTCGTAGAGACTCGGGGAGAAGTCTGGCGTGTTCAGAGACCCCGAATTATGGCAGACGGATCTTGGATCCGAGACTCTACGACCTTCCCTTCCTGAGTTATACTTAAGTTTATTTTTCCATTGAAGTGAATGGGGTTTGGTGCGCCTATACTGAATAAGTGTATCTCGGGAACGGAAGGTCCTAGAGACTCGGGGAGAAGCCTGGCTTGTTCAGAGACCCCGAATCATGGCAGACGGATCTTGGACCCGAGACTCTATGACCTTCCGTTCCTGAGTTATACTTAAGTTTATTTTTCCATTGAAGTGAATGGGGTTTGGTGCGCCTATAATGAATATGTGTATCTCAGGAACGGAAGGTCGTAGAGACTCGGGGAGAAGCCTGGCTTGTTCAGAGACCCCGAATCATGGCAGATGGATCTTGGACCCGAGACTCTATGACCTTCCGTTCCCGAGTTATAGATTACAATGTGTCCCCCATTGGAAATGAATGGGTTTCGGATGGATTGAAAATTAGGGTTGGAGTCAGGGGGGTTAGGATTGGGGCTAGGGTTAGGGTTGGTGGTAGGGTTAGGGCTAGGGTTAGGGTTAGGATTGGGGCTAGGGTTAGGGTTAGGATTGGGGCTAGGCTTAGGGTTAGGGCTAGGGTTAGGGTTAGGGTTTGGGTTGGGGCTAGGGTTAGGGTTAGGGCTAGGGTTAGGGTTAGGGTTAGGGTTAGGGTTAGGGCTAGGGTTAGGGTTAGGGTTTGGGCTAGGGTTAGGGTTAGGGTTAGGGTTAGGCTTTGGGCTAGGGTAAGGATTAGGGTTAGGGTTTGGATTGGGGCTAGGGTTAGGGTTAGGGTTAGGGTTAGGGCTAGGGTTAGGGTTAGGGTTAGGGTTTGGGCAAGGGTTAGGGTTAGGGTTAGGGTTTGGATTGGGGCTAGGGTTAGGGTTAGGATTAGGGTTAGGGTTAGGGCTAGGGTTAGGGTTAGGGTTTGGGCTAGGGTTAGGGTTAGGGTTTGGATTGGGGCTAGGGTTAGGGTTAGGGTTAGGGTTAGGGTTTGGGCTAGGGTTAGGGTTAGGGTTTGGGTTTGGGCTAGGGTTAGGGTTAGGGTTAGGGTTTGGGCTAGAGTTAGGGTTAGGGTTAGGGTTTGGGCTAGGGTTAGGGTTAGGGTTTGGATTGGGGCTTGGGTTAGGGTTTGGGTTAGGGTTAGGGTTAGGGCTAGGGTTAGGGTTAGGGTTTGGGCTAGGGTTAGGGTTTGGGCTAGGGTTAGGGTTAGGGTTAGGGTTTGGATTGGGGCTAGGGTTAGGGTTAGGGTTAGGGTTAGGGCTAGGTTTAGGGTTTGGGTTAGGGTTTGGGTTTGGGCTAGGGTTAGGGTTAGGGTTAGGGTTAGGGTTAGGGTTTGGGCTAGGGTTAGGGTTAGGGTTTGGGTTTGTGCTAGGGTTAGGGTTAGGGTTAGGGTTTGGGCTAGGGTTAGGGTTAGGGTTAGGGTTTGGGCTAGGGTTAGGGCTAGGGCTAGGGTTAGGGTTAGGGTTAGGGTTTGGGCTAGGGTTAGGGTTAGGGTTAGGGTTAGGGTTTGGGCTAGGGTTAGGGTTAGTGTTAGGGTTTGGATTGGGGCTAGGGTTAGGGTTAGGGTTAGGGTTAGGGTTAGGGTTTGGGTTAGGGTTAGGGTTAGGGCTAGGGTTAGGGTTAGGGTTTGGGCTAGGGTTAGGGCTAGGGTTAGGGTTAGGGCTAGGGCTAGGGTTAGTGTTAGGGTTAGGGTTTGGGCTAGGGTTAGGGTTAGGGTTAGCGTTTGGGCTAGGGTTAGGGTTAGGGTTAGGGTTAGGGTTTGGATTGGGGCTAGGGTTAGGGTTAGGGCTAGGGTTAGGGTTAGGGTTTGGGTTGGGGCTAGGGTTAGGGTTAGGGTTAGGGCTAGGGTTAGGGTTAGGGCTAGGGCTAGGGTTAGGGTTAGGGTTAGGGTTTGGGCTAGGGTTAGGGTTAGGGTTAGGGTTTGGGCTAGGGTTAGGGTTAGGGTTAGGGTTTGGATTGGGGCTAGGGTTAAGGTTAGGGTTTGGGCTAGGGTTAGGATTAGGGTTAGGGTTAGGGTTAGGGGCTAGGGTTAGGGTTTGGGTTAGGGTTTGGGTTTGGGCTAGGGTTAGGGTTAGGGTTAGGGTTAGGGTTTGGGCTAGGGTTAGGGTTAGGGTTTGGGCTAGGGTTAGGGTTAGGGTTTGGGTTTGGGCTAGGGTTAGGGTTAGGGTTAGGGTTTGGGCTAGGGTTAGGGGTAGGGCTAGGGCTAGGGTTAGGGTTAGGGTTTCGGCTAGGGTTAGGGTTGGGGTTTGGATTGGGGCTAGGGTTAGGGTTAGGGTTTGGGTTGCGGCTAGGGTTAGGGTTAGGGTTTGGATTGGGTTAGGGTTAGGGTTAGGGTTAGGGTTTGGATTGGGGCCAGGGTTAGGGTTAGGGTTTGGGCTAGGGTTAGGGTTAGGGTTTGTGTATAGGGATA
>CM075197.1:22906149-22911149 GCA_037577475.1 Chaunax sp. Z400
TTATACTTAAGTTTATTTTTCCATTGAAGTGAATGGGGTTTGGTGCGCCTATAATGAATATGTGTATCTCGGGAACGGAAGGTCGTAGAGACTCGGGGAGAAGCCTGGCTTGTTCAGAGACCCCGAATCATGGCAGACGGATCTTGGACCCGAGACTCTATGACCTTCCGTTCCCGAGTTATAGATTACAATGTGTCCCCAATTGGAAATGAATGGGTTTCGGATGGATTGAAAATTAGGGTTGGAGTCAGGGGGGTTAGGATTGGGGCTAGGGTTAGGGTTGGTGCTAGGGTTAGGGCTAGGGTTAGTGTTAGGATTGGGGCTAGGGTTAGGGTTAGGATTGGGGCTAGGCTTAGGGTTTGGGTTGGGGCTAGGGTTAGGGTTAGGGTTAGGGCTAGGGTTAGGGTTAGGGCTAGGGCTAGGGTTAGGGTTAGGGTTAGGGTTAGGGTTTGGGCTAGGGTTAGGGTTAGGGTTTGGGTTTGGGCTAGGGTTAGGGTAAGGGTTAGGGTTTGGGCTAGGGTTAGGGTTAGGGTTAGGGTTTGGGCTAGGGTTAGGGTTAGGGTTTGGGTTAGGGTTTGGGTTTGGGCTAGGGTTAGGGTTAGGGTTAGGGTTAGGGTTTGGGCTAGGGTTAGGGTTAGGGTTTGGGCTAGGGTTAGGGTTAGGGTTTGGGTTTGGGCTAGGGTTAGGGTTAGGGTTAGGGTTTGGGCTAGGGTTAGGGTTAGGGTTAGGGTTTAGGCTAGGGTTAGGGCTAGGGCTAGGGTTAGGGTTAGGGTTAGGGTTAGGGTTAGGGTTTGGGCTAGGGTTAGGGTTAGGGTTAGGGTTTGGGCTAGGGTTAGGGTTAGGGTTAGGGTTTGGATTGGGGCTAGGGTTAGGGTTAGGGTTAGGGCTAGGGTTAGGGTTAGGGTTTGGGCTAGGGTTAGGGTTAGGGTTAGGGTTTGGGCTAGGGTTAGGGTTAGGGTTAGGGTTTGGATTGGGGCTAGGGTTAGGGTTAGGGTTAGGGTTAGGGTTAGGGTTTGGATTGGGGCTAGGGTTAGGGTTAGGGTTAGGGTTAGGGTTAGGGCTAGGTTTAGGGTTTGGGTTTGGGTTAGGGTTTGGGTTTGGGCTAGGGTTAGGGTTAGGGTTAGGGTTTGGATTGGGGCTAGGGTTAGGGTTAGGGTTAGGGTTAGGGTTTGGGCTAGGGTTAGGGTTAGGGTTTGGGCTAGGGTTAGGGCTAGGGCTAGGGTTTGGATTGGGGCTAGGGTTAGGGTTAGGGTTAGGGCTAGGGTTAGGGTTAGGGTTTGGACTAGGGTTAGGGTTAGGGTTAGGGTTTGGGCTAGGGTTAGGGTTAGGGTTAGGGTTAGGGTTTGGATTGGGGCTAGGGTTAGGGTTAGGGTTAGGGTTAGGGTTAGGGCTAGGTTTAGGGTTTGGGTTTGGGTTAGGGTTTGGGTTTGGGCTAGGGTTAGGGTTAGGGTTAGGGTTTGGATTGGGGCTAGGGTTAGGGTGAGGGTTAGGGTTAGGGTTTGGGCTAGGGTTAGGGTTAGGGTTTGGGCTAGGGTTAGGGCTAGGGCTAGGGTTAGGGTTAGGGTTAGGGTTTGGGCTAGGGTTAGGGTTAGGGTTAGGGTTTGGATTGGGGCTAGGGTTAGGGTTAGGGTTAGGGTTAGGGCTAGGGCTAGGGTTAGGGTTAGGGTTAGGGTTAGGGTTTGGGCTAGGGTTAGGGTTAGGGTTAGGGTTAGGGTTTGGATTGGGGCTAGGGTTAGGGTTAGGGTTAGGGTTTGGGCTAGGGTTAGGGTTAGGGTTAGGGTTTGGGCTAGGGTTAGGGCTAGGGCTAGGGTTAGGGTTAGGGTTAGGGTTTGGGCTAGGGTTAGGGTTAGGGTTAGGGTTTGGGCTAGGGTTAGGGTTAGGGTTAGGGTTTGGATTGGGGTTAGGGTTAGGGTTAGGGCTAGGGTTAGGGTTAGGGTTTGGGCTAGGGTTAGGGCTAGGGTTAGGGTTAGGGCTAGGGCTAGGGTTAGGGTTAGGGTTAGGGTTTGGGCTAGGGTTAGGGTTAGGGTTAGCGTTTGGGCTAGGGTTAGGGTTAGGGTTAGGATTTGGATTGGGGCTAGGGTTAGGGTTAGGGCTAGGGTTAGGGTTAGGGTTTGGGTTGGGGCTAGGGTTAGGGTTAGGGTTAGGGCTAGGGTTAGGGTTAGGGCTAGGGCTAGGGTTAGGGTTAGGGTTAGGGTTTGGGCTAGGGTTAGGGTTAGGGTTAGGGTTTGGGCTAGGGTTAGGGTTAGGGTTTGGGTTGCGGCTAGGGTTAGGGTTAGGGTTAGGGTTTGGATTGGGTTAGGGTTAGGGTTAGGGTTTGGATTGGGGCCAGGGTTAGGGTTAGGGTTTGGGCTAGGGTTAGGGTTAGGTTTTGTGTTTAGTGATAAAAAGCGGTATCGTACCCCCATCCGATACCTCTTAATGTGAATAACTTTTGATAGGAAGGTCGTAGCGATATGAAACCATGCTCTTTGAACACTAATTAGGTCACGGCCTTTCCGATGGTACCACCCACTTGTCTCTACGACCTTCCGTTTCGGAGCTACGTCACTTCCTTTGCCCTTACATAGATGTATCTCGGGAACGGAAGGTCGTAGAGACTCGGGGAGAAGTCTGGCGTGTTCAGAGACCCCGAATTATGGCAGACGGATCTTGGACCCGAGACTCTACGACCTTCCCTTCCTGAGTTATACTTAAGTTTATTTT
Organism: Chaunax sp. Z400; assembly: GCA_037577475.1. NCBI lineage: Eukaryota > Metazoa > Chordata > Actinopteri > Lophiiformes > Chaunacidae > Chaunax > Chaunax sp. Z400. The sequence continues at coordinate 22,908,853 of CM075197.1, forward strand.
TCCATTGAAGTGAATGGGGTTTGGTGCGCCTATACTGAATATGTGTATCTCGGGAACGGAAGGTCCTAGAGACTCGGGGAGAAGTCTGGCGTGTTCAGAGTCCCCGAATTATGGCAGACGGATCTTGGATCCGAGACTCTACGACCTTCCCTTCCTGAGTTATACTTAAGTTTATTTTTCCATTGAAGTGAATGGGGTTTGGTGCGCCTATAATGAATATGTGTATCTCGGGAACGGAAGGTCGTAGAGACTCGGGGAGAAGCCTGGCTTGTTCAGAGACCCCGAATCATGGCAGACGGATCTTGGACCCGAGACTCTATGACCTTCCGTTCCCGAGTTATAGATTACAATGTGTCCCCAATTGGAAATGAATGGGTTTCGGATGGATTGAAAATTAGGGTTGGAGTCAGGGGGGTTAGGATTGGGGCTAGGGTTAGGGTTGGTGCTAGGGTTAGGGCTAGGGTTAGTGTTAGGATTGGGGCTAGGGTTAGGGTTAGGATTGGGGCTAGGCTTAGGGTTTGGGTTGGGGCTAGGGTTAGGGTTAGGGTTAGGGCTAGGGTTAGGGTTAGGGCTAGGGCTAGGGTTAGGGTTAGGGTTAGGGTTAGGGTTTGGGCTAGGGTTAGGGTTAGGGTTTGGGTTTGGGCTAGGGTTAGGGTAAGGGTTAGGGTTTGGGCTAGGGTTAGGGTTAGGGCTAGGGTTAGGGTTAGGGTTTGGGCTAGGGTTAGGGTTAGGGTTAGGGTTAGGGTTTGGGCTAGGGTTAGGGTTAGGGTTAGGGTTTGGATTGGGGCTAGGGTTAGGGTTAGGGTTAGGGTTAGGGTTAGGGCTAGGTTTAGGGTTTGGGTTTGGGTTAGGGTTTGGGTTTGGGCTAGGGTTAGGGTTAGGGTTAGGGTTTGGATTGGGGCTAGGGTTAGGGTTAGGGTTAGGGTTAGGGTTTGGGCTAGGGTTAGGGTTAGGGTTTGGGCTAGGGTTAGGGCTAGGGCTAGGGTTTGGATTGGGGCTAGGGTTAGGGTTAGGGTTAGGGCTAGGGTTAGGGTTAGGGTTTGGGCTAGGGTTAGGGTTAGGGTTAGGGTTTGGGCTAGGGTTAGGGTTAGGGTTAGGGTTTGGATTGGGGCTAGGGTTAGGGTTAGGGTTAGGGTTAGGGTTAGGGCTAGGTTTAGGGTTTGGGTTTGGGTTAGGGTTTGGGTTTGGGCTAGGGTTAGGGTTAGGGTTAGGGTTTGGATTGGGGCTAGGGTTAGGGTTAGGGTTAGGGTTAGGGTTTGGGCTAGGGTTAGGGTTAGGGTTTGGGCTAGGGTTAGGGCTAGGGCTAGGGTCAGGGTTAGGGTTAGGGTTAGGGTTTGGGCTAGGGTTAGGGTTAGGGTTAGGGTTAGGGTTTGGATTGGGGCTAGGGTTAGGGTTAGGGTTAGGGTTTGGGCTAGGGTTAGGGTTAGGGTTAGGGTTTGGGCTAGGGTTAGGGCTAGGGCTAGGGTTAGGGTTAGGGTTAGGGTTTGGGCTAGGGTTAGGGTTAGGGTTAGGGTTTGGGCTAGGGTTAGGGTTAGGGTTAGGGTTTGGATTGGGGCTAGGGTTAGGGTTAGGGTTAGGGTTTGGGTTAGGGTTAGGGTTAGGGTTAGGGCTAGGGTTAGGGTTAGGGTTTGGGCTAGGGTTAGGGCTAGGGTTAGGGTTAGGGCTAGGGCTAGGGTTAGGGTTAGGGTTAGGGTTTGGGCTAGGGTTAGGGTTAGGGTTAGCGTTTGGGCTAGGGTTAGGGTTAGGGTTAGGATTTGGATTGGGGCTAGGGTTAGGGTTAGGGCTAGGGTTAGGGTTAGGGTTTGGGTTGGGGCTAGGGTTAGGGTTAGGGTTAGGGCTAGGGTTAGGGTTAGGGCTAGGGCTAGGGTTAGGGTTAGGGTTAGGGTTTGGGCTAGGGTTAGGGTTAGGGTTAGGGTTTGGGCTAGGGTTAGGGTTAGGGTTTGGGTTGCGGCTAGGGTTAGGGTTAGGGTTAGGGTTTGGATTGGGTTAGGGTTAGGGTTAGGGTTTGGATTGGGGCCAGGGTTAGGGTTAGGGTTTGGGCTAGGGTTAGGGTTAGGTTTTGTGTTTAGTGATAAAAAGCGGTATCGTACCCCCATCCGATACCTCTTAATGTGAATAACTTTTGATAGGAAGGTCGTAGCGATATGAAACCATGCTCTTGGAACACTAATTAGGTCACGGCCTTTCCGATGGTACCACCCACTTGTCTCTACGACCTTCCGTTTCGGAGCTACGTCACTTCCTTTGCCCTTACATAGATGTATCTCGGGAACGGAAGGTCGTAGAGACTCGGGGAG